>OY723397.1:10637677-10647677 GCA_963210295.1 Ophion ellenae
ATTGATTGATTGATTGATTTGATTGATTGATTGATTGATTGATGATTGATTGATTGATTGATTGATTTGATTGATGATTGATTGATTGATTGATTGATTGATTGATTGATTGATTGATGATTGATTGATTGATTGATTGATTGATTGATTGATTGATTGATTGATTGATTGATGTTGATGATTGATTGATTGATTGATTGATTGATTGATTGATTGATTGATGATTGATTGATTGATTGATTGATTGATTGATTGATTGATTGATTGATTGATTGATTGATTGATTGATTGATTGATTGATTGATTGATTGATTGATTGATTGATGATTGATTGATTGATTGATTGATTGATTGATTGATTGATGATTGATTGATTGATTGATTGATTGATTGATTGATTGATTGATGATTGATTGATTGATTGATTGATTGATTGATTGATGATTGATTGATTGATTGATTGATTGATGATTGATTGATTGATTGATTGATTGATTGATTGATTGATTGATTGATTGATTGATTGATGATTGATTGATTGAATGATTGATTGATTGATTGATTGATTGATTGATTGATTGATTGATTGATTGATTGATTGATTATTGATTGATTGATTGATTGATTGATTGATTTGATGATTGATTGATTGATTGATTGATTGATTGATTGATTGATTGATTGATTGATTGATTGATTGATTGATTGATTGATTGATTGATTGATTGATTGATTGATTGATTGATTGAATTGATTGATTGATTGATTGATTGATTGATGATTGATTGATTGATTGATTGATTGATTGATTGATTGATTGATTGATTGATTGATGATTGATTGATTGATTGATTGATTGATTGATTGATTGATTGATTTGATTGATTGATTGATTGATTGATTGATTGATTGATTGATTGATTGATTGATTGATTGATTGATTGATTGATTGATTGATTGATCGATATTTATTATGCCCTAGTTCAACTTTTGGGCAAATAATCAAATAACATATGAGAGAAACAGAAAAAGAAAAACGATGGAAATTATACAAAATTATAAACGATGTCAAAAAATGATCAACGCTTTTCAAAAATTTCAAAAATGTTCCTGCCAACAGAAACTACACGTTCACTTAGAAAACTGTAAGCATACCTACAAATGTATATTCCTCATAATACATACAAATAGTAATCGCAGACTAGACTTAACACTACGAAAAGTGAGGATTCGATATAAATCAAAAGTAAAAACGAAAAACTAAAAATACTAAAAAAATACGAACTCTAGAAGCTGTACAATACAAACTCAAGAAACTCAAAAATCGCATCACAAAGTTACCACGCTTACGCTCCAACAAGTACGCATGTAATCGAGTTTTGAAAACTCCCAGAGAGACAGCACTGGTTACACTCACAGGTAGTTTGTCCCACAGATAGCAGATAGAAATACTAATCGATTTCTGATAGATCGCCGTTCTGTGAAGTGGCATAATAAACGTAGCCCGCGGTAATCTTTCAGACATACGTACTTGATTATTTTCTAACGTGAATAATCCCTTTATATATCTCGGTACAGTACCATGAAGAATTTTGTAACCTAGAATAGCGAGAAAATAGATACGTCTGTTTCTAACCGATAGCCAGTTTAGACGGAGCCTATAGGAAGTAATATGCACATCTTATCGTAAGTCGAAAACAAAACGAACGCAGCAGTTCACGAGTTTTTGGAGCTTGTGATTCAATGTTTCCGGAAGATTGTGGTAAAGAATGGAGCAGTAATCGAGGTTAGGAAAAATGAGAGTCGAAACCAATTTCGCTCTAAGGTTTTGGGGAATAGTATTGCGATGATATTTTAGTTTGTGAAGAATGGCATGCACATCACGGCAGATACTCGCGACTTGCTTATTCCAGTTAAGAGACGCATTCATAATCAGACCTAGGTTTCTGCTTTCCACCACGTATGGCAGTGGTATTTCATTAATTAGTATGTGTGGTAATTCACTGAAATTTAACATCCTTACCCGAGCATTGCTTCTCATTATCATCACTTTCGACTTGGCTAGACTAAGTGATAACCTATTAACCGTGGAATAGTTGTAGATGGCATCGACATCGTGGTTAATCATGTGAAGGGCTCGATGCAGTTCATGAGGAAAACAATGGCGATAAATTTGAGTATCATCCGCGTAAACTATGTGACTGGAATATTTCAACACCTCAGCGATATCATTGATAAATAAGGAAAACAATACGGGCCCAAGGACAGAGCCTTGGGGCACGCCTAGATTTGTACTTAACCAATTTGAGCATGTGCCGTGATGATCAATGACTGCCTGTGAACGTCCAGAGACGTAGGAGAGCACCCATTTCATAGCCGCCGGAGAGAAACCTAATTTGTTCAGCTTGTCGAGAAGAAGATTATGCGGTACTTTATCAAAAGCCTTCGAAAAATCAAATAATACTAGAATGGTTAGCTTTCCACAGTCAATTTCACGTCTAATATCATCCAAGAGCTTGGTCAGAGCCGTTTGAGTAGAGAAACCGACTCGATATGCTGATTGCATTGGATCGAGTATACCATTGGACTCCAGATAGTGCAGAATCTGATCTTTGATAATGCGCTCGAATAATTTGGAAACTTCGGACAGATGAGCAACTGGCCGGGTATCAGAAGGTGTCAGTGGAGTCCTTGTCTTGAGTAGGGGCTGAATATGTGCTTTTTTCCATTCTGCGGGGAAAACACCGAGCCTGATAGAATCATTGAAAATGTCGACTAAATGCTCGATAATGCCTGGCAAAGCATGTCGCAGACTGAAAGGTGAGATACCATCTGGACCAGTGGCAAGTGAAAAAGATCCAAAGCTTAATAAGTAACGTCGAACCGTATCAGCCTCGATATTCGAAAATGAAAAACAGGAACCACGTACAGAACTCGAAAAGCTGGGAAGCGAATATGAAACACCACAACAATCAGGGTCATCCGATTTAGTCGAGATGGTAGCATACAACAAATTTAATTCATTAGCAGAGAAAAAATTTAATGGGGAAGTTGACATCACCTTTACAAGCCCTAATCTCTTCAATTCTTTCCAGAGACTAGCCGGATCATTGATAGAGTTTAGTCTAGATTGATGATAATCAGATCTAGCTTTCCTGATGTCACGAGTGAGTGAGTCCCACCAGGATCTGTATTGAGGGAAGCCTAGAAGACTGTTTGTACGTTTGGCCGAACGATACAAACGATCCCGCGTATGCATTCGATGCTTGAGGTCAGCAGTGAGCCAGGGGGCAGGTGGTTTGGACACACGGAAAGTCTTCCAAGGAGCATGCAAGTCCATGGCCTGTATAAGAACGAGAGAGAGAGAGAGAGAGAGAGAGAGAGAGAGAGAGAGAGAGAGAGAGAGAGAGATAGAGAGAGAGAGCGATTGATTGATTGATTGATTGATTGATTGATATTTATTATGCCCTAGTTACTAACTATGGGGCAAATTTTTAGCATAAGTATATATGTCCTGTTCTCTCTAACATATCTTGCAGAAAACGGACGGAAACATTATGAGTATAATTTGTATTATGATTAATATTTAACGTAATGTATAATATGATTTGTGTACGGTATAATTATATGATAAAAAATAAAAATAACAATTACACTACACATATCTCTAAACATATCCCTAACATATCGCAAGTACATTTTACGCCTCATCCAGCTCGAACAAATGCGCGAAAAGACGTTCCTTAAACATTGGTAAGCAGCGCAAATCAGTAATGTCAGGTGGCAGGGAATTCCAAAAGTACACCGCTGCGACATAGAATGAGTTTTGATACGTAGCAATCCGACAGCGCGGAACAAGAAAGTCACTCGGCATTAGTGAACCCCGAGTGAGTCGTGCAGCTGGAGCAGATCTCGTAAACAATTCGCTAAGGTACTTTGGAGCGTCATTGTATCGAATTTTATACACCATAATTCCTAAGAAATATAACCGTCTAGATCGTACGGTCAACCAACATAGCTTTCGCCTGTATGGAGTAATATGCTCATCACGGCGTAAGTTAAAGATAAACCTAATACAGCTGTTTATAAGTCTCTCAAGTACATCGTTAAGTTCGGCCGTGACATCAATGATGACCAAGCAGCAGTAATCTAATAACGGAAATATTAGGGACATAATCAAAGTAGTGCGTAAGTCGCAGTTGAGAGCCAATCGGTGGAATTTCAATTTGTGTAGTGAAAAATTAATTTTACGAGATACTGCAACTACCTGGGCACGCCATGATAGATCAGCTTTGAAGATGACGCCTAAATTTCGCGTTTCTCTTACATATGGTAAGGAAGTTCCACGAATTAAGATCGGGGTTAGAGAGTTCAGATCAAGTTGATTGATGAATCTATTATTACCTGTGACTAGCACGTTGGACTTAGAAAGATTGAGATTTAATCCATTAGTAGTAGCGAATTTTGCAATGACTTCAACATCGTGTGTGATTTTGGTGATACCATCTTCTATCTCAGCAGGTGCGCAACTCAAATAAATTTGGGTGTCATCCGCAAAGACTAGATGCTGTGTAAATTTTAGATGCATTCCAATATCATTTATGTAAAGCGAAAACAGAAGTGGGCCAAGTACTGAACCTTGCGGTACGCCTGAAAAAGTCTCTAGCCAGTTAGAGTTATGACCTTGGTTGTCCACAACTGCTTGCGATCTACCAGACAGGTAGGAGCTCATCCAATCCAAAGCACTACCAGTTACCCCAATGCGACGAAGTTTTGTGAGTAGAATCTCATGAACTACAGTGTCAAACGCTTTACTAAAGTCGAATAAGACTAAGATGGTGATTTGCTTTTCGTCGACTGCCTTCCTAATATCATGACTTAATCGTAACAATGCTGTCTGGGTACTAAACCCCTTCCTATAACCTGATTGTCTTTCATCCTGTATGTTATGTCGCCGCAGGTAGGACACCAGCTGGTCGTGAACAATCCTCTCAAAAATTTTAGATAGCTCGCACAGGTTTGCGATAGGTCTCGTATCAGACGGAGACGATGGCGGATTCTTTTTGAGTAATGGCCTCACATACGCTCGCTTCCAGGAACTTGGAAAATGTCTATTACTTAAACATAGATTAAATAGATGTGTGAGATAAGGTAGTACATTCGCCGTAGCGGTAATGATTGCATATGCAGAAACACCATCAGGTCCCGAAGAATGAGAACGTGACATGCTAGAGTTAATAACTGACGCAACTTTTTCAGCTAAGACGACGGAAAACTCAAAAACCGGTAACTGAGGTTGTATTTCATCAGACGAGTGAGCACTTTCATTAAAATTGTTCGCTGGAGGGGTGTTCATGACGGCTACAAACGAACTGTTGAGCTCATCTACATTAAAAAAGTTTAATGGAGATACGGTAGAAGATTTGACTAATCCCATCAATCCTAGTTGTTTCCATAATCGAGCTGGATCCTTGATGTTTATCAAGTGCCGCAAATAATACTGGTTTTGAGCCGCTCGCATGTCTGCCGCTAATACGCTCCTGTACTGTCGATAAAGGGCCATACCAAGGATACTCCCGGATCTCCTCGCTCGCTTATATAAAGTGTTTCGAACACGCAGCCGTTGTTTGAGATCTGCTGAGAACCACGGAGCTGGTGGTTTGTCCACTTTAAATGTTCGGAATGGTGCACGTACATCCAATGCATTTAATAAACTATTGGTTACAGCGTCACTGTACTGTTCAATAGTTTCTGACGACGTGTTTTCGTCAAGCAAGACGGGACAGCTCGCCTGTAAAGCACTCTCAACATCGGAACAGAATATCTCCGGATTGAATTGTTTGAAGTCCCGACGTGTTATGATACGTCCAGGAGAATTTTTAACTGAGAACATGTAGGCTAATTCTAGTAGATCATGACCCGCAATAAATGGAGCATCAGTCTTAGCGAATGTATGTACTTTATCCAAGGAATCTACTATAAACAAATCTAACAGCGAGTCAGTAGTAGCCGTGTGATGTGTTGACTCAGTGTTGACAATAAATAGTGCATTTGCTGTTACAAGTTCACGGAGAGACGAGGCCTCAAAACTCGACCTCAACAAGTCGCAATTAAAATCGCCGGTTAAAATTATATTGGTATATGCAAAGGAGACTTTTTGAAAATCCCTTACTAAGTTGCTAAATAAACACCCTTTCGGCCGTCGATAAACAATCGCGCAAAGAAGGGAATCACCGCCTGGGTGACATATATCAAGCAATATGTATTCTGGTTCGTTTGAGAATTGAGAGGGAGAAGCCGCAATAACTCGTGCTTTAAGTGAATTATGTACGTAGCAAGCTACGCCTCCGCCTTGCTTGTCTTCTCGATCGTTTCTAAAGAGGTGGTAATTATCCAACCTGAGCAGCTCGTCTGGTATCAGTGCATGAAGCCAAGTTTCCGAAATACAAATGATATGGAAGAACTTATCAGTTAGCAAAGCCTTTACAAGATGAAGGTGAGCACGCAAGGAGTTGGCGTTGAATTGAGCTATGTGGAGCCGATTTACGTTTGAAGGTGAGGTGGTAGCACTCACCTTCGCCTCAAAAACTTCCTGTACCAATGGGAGTCAATTCATTTTGGTAAGGTCTTGGTCGGAACTGATTATCATCACTGGGCTGCCATCTTCCTTTCGTGCTCGAATAACTCCCGACCGAACCCACGTGTACTTAAAATTTGCCGTAACCGCTCTAGCCTTAGTTTTTCGGAACAACTGGTACGTGGCTGATGATAAAAACTCATTCAGATATATACGTCCTGGCTGATCCGTACCGAAAACGTCGCGGATGAAGAGATCTTTTTTTGCGCGTTTTTTTACCGATAATGTGATCTCGAACTGCCGTGGATTTTAGTGTTAATAGAAGCGACTTAGTACCCGTTACACCGCGAGATTGGCTACTTTCGCCAATAATAGAGTTTCCTTTTTTTTCTAGGACCCGAATGTCTAAGACATCGCCAAAAAGCTCTGGGATGCCCAACGCATCAAAAACTTTTTTGACTAGAGATTCTTGTCCCTCGGAAGATGCGAATGGAATGCCAGATAACGTAATCCCTGGCGAAGTTTGAACTAGAGTAGTCCCAGCGACGGATCGTAACAAATCAAGCTCACGTTCTAGTCGTGCATTGCTGGCTTCAAGACGCACATTGCTGGCTTCAAGACGTGCATTAGTAGCCTCGAAACGCATTATAGCTTCGTCATGCTTCTCAACCTTAGCAACGAGTTCGGGTAGACTATTTAATTTTCTTGCAATGTCATCATTAATATCAGTTTGCCGTTGTATAATTTCTGATAGCTTTTTGTTCGCAGCATTAGTTTCGTCGTTAATCCGGGTTTGTCGTTGCATGATATCCGATAGCTTTTTGTTTGCGGCATTAGTTTCGCTCATAGCATCGATCATTCTATTAATTAAGGTTTCATCTCTTCCACATGCCATTTTATCGTCGTTTGTGGTGATATCAGGAGTGACTACCGCTAAAAGCGTACCAGACGTATTATAATTTTTGGTACCCTCAATTTCCTCTAAATTTTCTTGCTCTCGATAATGTTCGGAAGTTGTTGCTTCGCCTGATTTTTTTGCAAGTTTCTTTTTTTCGCGATAGTCTATTGCCGGAATTTTTAAGTTTGCTACACAACAAATAGAAGCACTCCTATACGATAAGTAGGCTACGCAGCATCCTGGGTGAAATTTGCTACCACAGTCAGTACAGATTAAAATATCTCCCGCTATACGACGCAAACACTTGAAACACAGCCGTGGCGATTGAGGCATGCGATATGAGCTGTAGGGACGTAGTGCAAAGCACAACAAGCAAAAGCACTCCGATACGCACCACAATCCTGACACACAAGACAATCACCTACTCTGCGACGCAAGCATTTAAAGCCCAAACGTGGTGGTGATAGCATAAGTCAAGGGATATTGCTAGATATATAGCCACAAAATTTAAAGAACGATGTGTCACTCGAGCTTCGAGATAACTTATCCACGCTAGCTGATGTATCGACCGTGAGAAACTAAGTTTATGATCGTTATTGTCTAATTATACGCACGATGTGTGGCTTAACGTTGATGCGCTAGGTGGGGAGTGTTTGCGCGCAGTCGAGATGAGCACGACGGTGCTTGTAGAGGTGATAGCGACGGGATTCGCCTTATTGTTTCGTGCGATACGCCTTAGTGGATAGCGTAGGTGCGATATCTGATAATACGTCCACAATGCGATGTATTCGATCCACAAACATAGGTCCACGAGTGATAAAGCCGGTAGACAAAGATGGTATCCAACCCGTGCCAGAAAAGATACGAAAACTTTCCACCGCTTTTTCCGCGTAGATCTTGCTCGAAAAGAGCGGATGATAGTGCAGGCGGTAGAAAGCAATATTGTGCGTACTTTGATACTGCAAAGAAAAACGCCCGCGGGCAGTGGACAGCAGAATCGTGTTCAAAGTGTGGAGCTCACAAATGCGTGACAGGTAGACTCACCAGCAGCGAAGAGAGAGAGAGAGAGAGAGAGAGAGAGAGAGAGAGAGAGAGAGAGAGAGAGAGAGAGAGAGAGAGAGAGAGAGAGAGAGAGAGAGAGAGAGAGAGAGAGAGAGAGAGAGAGAGAGAGAGAGAGAGAGAGAGATTGTTTAGGTTTTATTATGCCTTAGTAATAACACGTTGAGGCAATACATAAACAACTTTGGAATATTCATTTTGGCTCTCAACTAAGTGACGTAAGCATTTTACCAGTGAGACGGTTACCGATACTATTTATACCTTTCGCTATTAACATTTAAAGATAACCTTCATGTCCACTTTTGCACAACTAAACCTATAAAAGTTTAGATGAAGCAAGCTAACACGAGGAAGAAGTGCGAAAACCAAGCACAGGACAATACATCGAATAATCGAGACTCTATTCAACAATAACAGAGTAACTTCATCCTCATATTAGCAAATTAAACATAAAGATCGAAATAAAAGTCAGCATGATGTATTAAACGAAACGCAAAGGAACAAGAACCAAGCATAAGAAAACTAACTGAAAATCCTTGAGAGGGACAGAAAGAAATGAAAACAAGGGGCAACGAAACGCTTGAACTAGTTCATAAACAAAATCGCTAAACCAAAAGTTTATACCAACCAACAGTTGCATCTGGTATACTTATGCTTGTTTTATCATTGAAATTTTTACCTTTCATGGACTTGAGCAATTTTTAACAATAACTGATTTGTTCGTGTCGAGTTTTACCGGAAGCGATATGATATTTCCGCTTTTCCTGTAACGAGGATGGTCATGCCAGTTTTAACGAATCATCCTGAGAATTTATTTTCGCCTTTGGCTGTCCATCGTCCTTTCGCACAAAGGTATCTCCGCCTTTTACCCATATATATCTGAACCTACACGCTCTTGCCTTCTTCATCGTGAGACGAAGGAGATTGTACGTGGCACTCGGCAGCATTTCATTCACGTGAATTTGTCGATTTTCTAAAGCTTCGATACACTCCATGTTAATCTCCTTCCATGTGAGACGGCCCTTTTCTCGTTCTTTTTTAATCAGAATAGACTCGCGAACAGAAGACGTTGTGAGACGGACTACGTACGAAGCGCTTATGTGTGAGCGAGATCCATCCGACGAAACCAAATCTCTCCTTAAAAGCTTACGAGCCGAGAGAATATGAGCGGTAAGCTCAGATACCCCAAGGACCTCGAGAATCCTCTTACCGATCAGGATCGGTGGAAGTTCTGTATCGGTCGGTACTCCAGATACGGTGAATTCATGACCGCCCGGTGACATCCATCCATTCATCCATCCATCCATCCATCCATCCGTCCGTCCATCCATCCGTCCGTCCGTCCGTCCGTCCGTCCATCCATCCGTCCGTCCGTCCGTCCGTCCGTCCGTCTGTCCATCCGTCCGTCCATCCATCCGTCCGTCCATCCATCCGTCCGTCCATCCATCCATCCATCCGTCCGTCCA